>JASVEL010011511.1:0-37682 GCA_032618575.1 Nicotiana noctiflora | reverse complement strand
AATAATATAGACGACAGAAATGACAACAAAATAAGCCACCAAAAACTCCATTCTGGTTGACCAAGAAATGGAGAGTCTTCCCGATTACCAAGCACGATATTTTGGCCACTGAGCTTCGCATCAAAAATACCAAGGCCACTTATTTGCTTCGACATTTTCAGCTTTAGTCAATACATCCCCACAAAGCGTCCATCATGGCTTGCAGGTAAAGGACTCTATGCGATATTCTTGGTGTCACTATCTTGGATCATAATCAGGTTTTCCTGGATCTTCTGTTTCCAGTTCACCACAAACCAACCATCTCAATTCTCAACAATTCAAAATAAAATATGGTAGAAATGGAATCAGTCAGTCCTTATCAATATTTTTTGCTTACTTCTTTTTTCTTTTTTTTCTTTTTTTTTTCTCTTTTTTTTCATTTTTTTTTTCATTTTTTTTTTCATTTTTTTTTTCATATATATACATATACAGTTGTGGTCGAATCTTATGGAGATTGCCTACGTATCATGACCCCGCATGAATCGGACCGAGCGTAGTTCTTGCAAATTAATGCAAGAAATAAAGAGATGTTTATTTGATTTTTTTTTGATTTTTTTTTTGATTTTGAAGAAAAATTGTAAAAGCCGACTCCAACTACAAACTCTGATGAAAAACTTTCACACCTTGTGCCAGAGATTTCTACAACAATAAGAATATTTTTTAGTTCCAATTATGATTATTTCTACAAAATTAGCCATGTAATGACTTACTTGACAAAGCGGCTATTTTGGCAAAATTTTATTTAAGAGACTACAAATTCAAAATTTTTCATCTTAGGGCCCATGGGGCATCGTTCAACACCGACACAGGCCAACACAAGACTGAGAAAGTTTAAATGCCAAATGTGGCCATTTCAGCAAAACCCTATTTATTTATTTATTTATTTTTTTTTGCAAAGTTGAGTGATGACTCAAACTTAATTTTGCGGATACGGCCTTTCAACATTTCCCCGAGGGAATATTTCAAGGTCGTGCCCAAAAATTATTTACAAAGACTCAAAGTGGCTATTCTTGCAAAAATAGCCTTCCAGCGTCCTTTTGGGGAACATTCGGCTTATTTTAAACGAGAATAGCATCACTTGATTTATTTATAATAAAATCAAAAATTTGACACATTTTTTTGGTTATTTTTGCAAAAAGGGGTGTGAACCCGAACTTGATTTTGTGGCTATGGTCTTGCAATATTTCCACAAGGAATATTTCAAGGCTATGCTCGTAAATTATCTAAAATGACTCAAAGCGGCTATTTTTGCAAAAACAGTCTTCCAGCGTCCTTTCGGAATATTCGGCTATTTTCAAAAACGGCATCACTTTAAGTTTATTGACAAAATAAAACACACATTTTTTTTGATTTTTTTTTAAAAGGGGTGGTAACCCAAACTTTATTTTGAGGCTACGGCTTTTCAACATTTCCACATGGAATATTTCAAGGCTATTATTCAAAAAGAAAAAGAAAAGACTTCAAAGTGGCCATTTTTGCAAAAAAACCTTCTGGTGTCCTTTCGGAACATTCGGCTATTTTCAAAAACAGCGTTACTTTGATTTTATTGAAAACTAAAACTTCGACACATTTTTTTTTAATTTTTTTGAAGGGGTGGTTGGACCCGATGAGGGTTGCCTACGTATCCCACCTAATGGCAAGAATCAAACCTGCGTAGTTCGGTTAAATAAAAACAAACTACATCTGTAAATGAAATAAACTATTTATTATTTTTCACACATTTTTTTTTTAAAATTTTTTTTTCTTTTTTTTTTTTTTAAAAAAAAAAAACTATTTTGAAACTATATATATATTTTTTTTTAATCACACATTTTTTTTATTTTACAACAAACGTTTTTTTTTCTTTTTAAGTAAAAAAAACAAACTATTTTGAAACTATTTTTTTTTTCATTTTCCTCAATATAAAAAAAAACCGGTTAGCCTGCAAGTCCGAAGCAAATGAATGCGTAAAACAAACAGGATGCAGCAGGATGGTCTTTTCATTTCAGGTCGTCTGTCCTAGACAGGCCCAACCCCTGTGTTGAGCCTCTCTAAGTCAATATGCGCATGAAGCAAATAAGCGTTCCTACTAGGGATCCGGTATGAAGTTTTGTTATACTAGGTTTAAAAACCTGGGTTTATTGTTCTAGACCTGGCTTACCCGAGCGGACAACTCGAGCCGAGGAGGAGGCAGCAACCCGGGAATACAGAAGCTTCACCGGTTTTGCAACTTATCCAAACCTCGTTCTAAAGTGGAAATTAGACACTATACAGAAAAGAAGTCACACGAAGTGCACCCTTCTTCATGATTCAGAAGACTCAGAAAGGAGATTGGTTTCAGCACAATTTATATGTACAGTTCAAAAATATCAAAGCGATAAAAATATCATTTTGCACATTTAAACCCAAGATAATAATAAACCAAATACAGCAATTATTCAAAACTCGAGTTCTAAAACCCTGATCCAGTGGTTCCGGGTTTATCATCTTTATTGGAAAAGGTGTCTAGACTGCTTTAACTCGAGCGGACAACTCGAGCCGAGGAGTGTCAGTGCACCGGTAGCATGGCTTTCCGGCTTAATTGACAATGCTCCCCGCCTAAACAGGTGTGACTACAAATCCTTCACTGGGTGCCAAGCACCACAACTATCTTGAGAAAAACGGGCTATGTCCAGCAAATGCCCGAGATTATATTTCAAAGAGTCTCAAAAGAAGAAAATGGGTATCGGAACAATTTATATACAATTCACAAAATATCAAAGCAGTAAAAATAATATTTAGCACATTAATACAAACATATAATAAAATCGGATAATAAATAAGCCAAACACAACAATTATTCCAAGCTCGAATTCTTAAACCCTGAACCATTCGATCGCTTTCCATCCTTATTACCTCGTCCACCCATATTACTGTCACACCTCTTTTTTTCACACATAATACGTATAAACGTAAATGTGTCACTGTTTAATACTACACCCCGAGAAGGGATATAATAATAATCAGTGAAGGAGTTTTTCCAATTAAAGGACAGTCGGAACGTGATCAATTTATTTAATTTTTCAGAGTCGCCACTTGGGAAAATAATGGTGTCCCAAGTCACCGGTTTAATCCCGAACCGAGGAAATTTATGACTATGTAATACAGTCTGCGAAACTAGAAACCTGGATAAGGAATTCTGTTAACCCGGGAGAAGGTGTTAGGCACTCCCGGATTCAGTGGTTTTAGCACGGTCGCTCAACTGTCCTATTTGGCTTAATTATCTGATTTTAATAACATGCTTTTAACTTATGTGCAAATTTTAACTTTTAACCGCTTTTGATTATTATTATTTTTATACGAATTGCAACGTCGCAAAAATGTATCTCAAACCACGTCGTACCAGTACGCCCGTGGTTGTCAACACATTTCGACTAAGTTGAGATTTGGATTTGGGTCACATAAATGTGCACCCGAGTTTAGGAAAGTAAATTATTAAAGGCGCGCCTAAAGCAACCAACGCATTATTATTTTAGGGAAGGTCATGAAATTTGCTAAACAACCCGTCCCGAAATCTAAGCGTTTAAAATAACCATCTATTGAGATCCCCGCAATTTGTGTGTTATTTGGCGAGGTTCGTCTAATTTATTTTACATAAATTATATTTCCCCTTTTGAAGACACTCATACTGATAAACATGTCAAAGCCTTAAGGAGATTATCATGATATGGGCAAAATAAATTATACTAGCGTAACACTAAGTGAATAAATTAACACCAAACTAATTTATAAAACACTTAACAGAACTTCATCAAAAGGATGCAAATAAATAAAAATAAAATAATAAATCAAAAGACATGGCAAAGATAAAACAGAAAATTAACAAAACACCCATTTCTATACTAACAAAAAACACAAAGAAATGTACTGACCTGAAAATCACTTTTGACACCTTTCAACATATATAAATATTTTCCGAATGGTTTACAAGATGAAAGTAGTGTTGTAGCTGAACATGAACTCTCGACCGTAGACCTTAAATGGCAACCTCGAACGGAACTCAAGCTGGACCTCACTGGACAACGAACATCGACGGACTGTGGGTGATTCGTTGCTGCTATTCGTGGTTAACGAAGGTGGCTTCGTTGACGACGAGGAGAAGAAACAACCACGGTGGATGGTCGACGGGAATGGAGGTGAAGGTGACGACGAGATTGTTTTGACGACAGAGGAGGAGGGTGATAGAGTTGGATGGTTTTTTGGTTGCTGAATTTTTGGTCAGTGAAAAGGGGTGGAGAAGAAGTAGTTATTGGTTGAGACGAAGAAGAAGAAGCATGAACATTGGTATTCTCCACCAAAAATGAGCAGAAGCTCACTCTTTTCCTCTCTTTTTTATACTCACATGTGCATGTGTTTTGCTTTAATTTTAGTGTCGTGTGTGCATGTGCCTTTTTTCCTCCATGTCGTGTGTGCATGTGTTTTGTAGTGTGTGTGCATGTGTTTTGTAGTGTGTGTGCATGTGTTTTTATATCTCTATCTTTCTTTTTTCATTTTTTAATCCTTTTCAAAATATCCCTTTCCCCTTCTAATGTTTTGTGCTTCTTTCTGTTTTCTCTTTTAATTAGTAGTGTCCTTCCTCTCATTTTTGCATCATTTTCCTCTCTTTTAAATTGTATATCTATGTATTGTATCTTAAAAAATGAAGCTCTAACAAAACAGTAGGTTTTCTTCCCCCATTTTTAACGTGAGCCCCTCATTCTTTTGTAGGTTTCCTTGTTGTGTGTATGGGCTCTTTTGTCCGTGTTCCCCATATGGTGGACTCAGATTATTATCGGCTACGTTCGAAAATTAAGTCTAAAACCGGGTAGTTTGAACCCGAATATTATTCTATACCCGGAACCAAGAATGAAAAATATGATTTTATTTAATTAACCCTACATAAGCAAAAATAACTATAAAATACGACTCACAATTAAAACAAAATTATTTTTATATTTTTTTCAAGATTATAAAACTATATTTTATAATTTTCATTTTTTTATATAAAGATAAAAATATAAAGTACTATTTTTGTATTTTTTCAAGTTTAAAATGAGTACGAAAAATTAATAAAACTATATTTTTTGCTATTTTTCATTTTAAGGTAAAAATAAAGTAAAAGAGTCAAATTTAGCTAAAATAGCTATATTAAAACTAAACTAAATATTTTACGCTAAAAATATAAAAAATCTCGGGTAGGGGCAAAATCACGCATCTACAGCTGCCCCTCTTTCTAGGTTACTGGGGACAGAGTTGGTCCAGGATGCATTGGACAAGGTGAAGGTGATTCAGGGGAGACTTCGCACAGCCCAGTTGCGCCATAAGAGTTATGCGGACCGGAAGGTCCGGGATGTGTCTTATTTAGTGGGTGAGAAGGTGTCACGACCCCAAACCTCGGTCGTGATGGCGCCCAACACATTGCTAGGCAAGCCCGACCATCTTATCCAATTACCAGGCAAGTATAATTAATAATGATTAATCGGCGTGATTAGCCTGTTTTCATAACAAATCAAGAAGTGTAGAAATGAAATACAAGAACACAGTCCCAACCAAATCGTGGTGTCACAAGTCCGAGCCTCTACAAATGAGATCTACTACACAATCAAGTCTAACCAGAATGGGGACGACAAAATGATAAAAAGAAAGAGGTCAGGTACTGCGGACGTCGGCAATTACCTCAAAGTCTCCACGGAATGGGGATAATAAAGCAGTTGCGATAGCTCAACTGCCCTCCTGAACCTGTATATCCGCACAAAAAGTGCAGGGGAGTGGGGTGAGTATATTTCAACTCAGTGAGTAACAATAATAAACAATAACTGAAAATAAGAACTCATGTACTATTACTAAACAGTTCTAAGGCAACCCCCACAGGTTAGTCATCACTATAATGAGTACTCTGATCTCCAGTCCACATCTATCTCATCTAGGTCCCATACTGACCACATCCTCGCTCGTACCATTACGGTATACAACCATCTCAATATATGAAGACATATACATCTGTCTATAACATATAAATAGTTCAGTATATATATGAATATGAATAAGTATAATGCCGCGGCGCGTAGCCCGCTCCAATACATATACCGCTGCGGCGCGCAGCGCGCTCCATTTAACGTCGACGGTGCTCACCGGGGGTGTATACGGACTTCGTAGGGGCTCCCCGGGCCCAAGCACTATAATACTCGCGGCGTGCGGCACGATCCACACAAATATTACGGCGGCGCGTGCAATCCGATCTAATATATATATATATATATATATATATATATATATATATATATATATATACTCAATCATATATACTCAATCATTTTGTGATATACACCAGCGCTCACTGAGAATGTGTGCGGACTCGGACTCCGAAGGGGCTCCTACAGCCCCAGCGCAATAATATTGCGGCGTGCGATCCGTCCCACATATATATTACATGTATATTATCGCGCGTGCGGTCCGATCCAATATATATACCGCTGCGGCGTGCGACCCGATCCAATATAGGTATATATATATATAATACCTCATAATGGGTCCTCGACCCTATCCCGATCAGTATATACTTGGCCTCTCAGGCCCAATACAATATATCACAGTGGGTCCTTGACCCTGTCTCGGTCAATATAGACTTGGCCTTTCAGGCCCAATATAACATCTCATAATGGGTCCTCGACCCTATCTCATCTCAATCGGTATAAACTTGGCCTTTCAGGTCTGCTCAGCCTAGAACAGGGAATTCCACCCTAGATAATCTCTCTCAATGTACACATCTAGTACGGGCTCATATTATGCTATACGGCTAGAGCTACGGATGAGTGTATGTTTCCAACACGATATAAGAGTCACCTAGCTCTATAGGTTTCCTAATGCTCTACAGATCGGCACACGGCCCCAAACATGGCTATCAGCCCAATTGCACAGTTATAAACTTATTATCAGTCATAACACACAGTATACTATTAGTCGGGAAGGACTAAGTCCGAACCCCCAATCACAATGTCACCACGCCCGTCATGGAACGCGTGTCTCATCTCAATATAGCACTGTGAAGTGCTAGTACGGGGTTTCAAACCCTCAGTACATTGTTTACTACTACCACTCACCTCGAACCGGTAGAAGCTTCACGCCCACGATGCCTTAGCTCCTCGAACCGGCATCCACGCACATCAAAACTAGCCAAAGTCAGTACAAATATATCAAAAAAGGCTAATGGAACATAACCCAATTGAAAGAACTCGAAAAATATCAAAAATCACGAAATTGGCAAAACCCGAGCCCTGGGCCCACATCTCGAAAAATTCCGAAATTTATATTTCCGGAATCCTCGTCTCGCCACAAGTCCGTACATACCAAATTCACAAAAATTGGAGTTCATTTGTCCCCTTAAATCACTATTTCTATCCAAGAGGGTTTTCTACCCTTTTCAACAAAAATTCTCAAATTAAACACTAAAACTTGCAATAGATTCAAGTTATACCACCAAAATTGAGTTAAGAACACTTACCCCGTTGTTTCTCTCCAAAAATTCCATGAAAAATCGCCCTATCCGAGCTCCAAATCGTCAAAAATGGCAATATATTTTCGGACCTCAAATATATTCTCTCCGGCACTATTCATGGGCACTGTTTCACGGGCACTGTTCACGGGCACTGTTTCACGGGCACTGTTCACGGCAGATTTTTCTGCATTTTCTGCCCATTTTCTAAGTCCGGAATTATTCCGAGACACCTCCGAAACACTCCCGATCCCTCGGAGACACCTCCGAAATACTCCCGAGCCCTCGGGGCTCCAAACCAAATATGCACATTGACTCTAAAACATCACACGAACTCGCTCGAGTGATCAAATCGCCGAAATAATATCAAAATCATCAATTTTTATCAAATCAAGGCCTAAGTTTCCAATAACTTCCCAAAATACACTTTCGATCAAAAACCCGACCAAACGATGTCCGAACGACCTAAAAATTTGCAGACATATCCAAAGTCACCTAACGAAGCTACTGCAACTGTCGGAATTCCATTCCGACTCTCGGATCAAAATATCACCCATCGATCGGATTCCGCCAAAATTCCAACTTCGCCAAAATAGGCTAACTTCTTCACCGGACCTCCAAAATTACTTCCAATTGCGCTTATAAGTCTTAAATCATCCCCCGAAACTAACCGAATCATCGGAAATTCAGTACCGAGCCCTCTATTTCATAAGTCAACGCTGGGTTGACTTTTCCAACTTAAGCTTTCCTTAAAGAGATTAATTGTCCCTTTTCCTATCAAAATCGATCCGAATTGACTCAAAGTTTGCACACAAGTCACATTCATCATTATGGACTTGTACCAACTTTCGGAATCGCATTCTGACCTCGATATCAAAATTTTCATTTCCGGTCGAATTTTCTCATAAACCTTCTAATTCCTATATTTAGCCAAATGACTTCAAAATGACCTCCGGACATCCGAATTCACTTCCGATCGCTTTCCCAACTCCAAAATCACCATACGGATCTATTCCCAGGACTCGGAATCCCAAATGGACATCTATAACTCTAAAATGCATTCCAACCCAAATTTATGAAAATTTTCTAAAATACTAACTTCCACCATATACGCCGAAATGCTCACGGGTTATCAAAAACCAAATTCGGACATACGCCCTAGTTCAAAATCATCATACGAGCATGCTGGAACTTTTAGATTCCAATTCCGAGGTCATTTACTCAAAATTCCAATCCTAGTTCATTTCTTCAACTTTAAGCTTTCAAAATGAGAATTTCCATTTAGATTTGACTCCAAACTTCCCGAATTTTAATTCTGACCATACACACAAGTCAATATACCTGAGATGAAGTTGTTCATGGCCTCAATCTGCTGAATAACGCGTCGGGACTCAAAACGACCGGTCGGGTCGTTACAGAAGGTCATGCTGAAGGTTTCGCCTATGAAAGGCATCGTGCGATTTGGGAAGAAAGGAAAGCTCAGTCCGAGATTCATTGGCCCTTTTGAGATTCTCAGGAGGATTGGAGAGGTGGCTTATATGCTTGCTTTTCCACCCAGCCTATCGGGAGTTCATCCGGTGTTCCACGTGTCTATGCTCTGGAAGTATGTTGGCGACCCATCGGATGTGTTGGATTTCAGTACAGTTCAGCTTGATGATGACTTGACCTATGATGTGGAGCCTATAGCTATATTGGGTTGTTAGGTGCGGAGGTTGAGGTCAAATGATACTGCATCAGTGAAGGTTTAGTGGAGAGGTTGGCCCATGGAGGAGGCCACTTGGGAGACCGAGCAGGTGATGCGAAACAAATATCCTCACTTGTTTGAGTCTCCAGGTATGTTTCTTGACCCGCTCGAGGATGAGCGATTACTTAAGTTGGGAAGAATGTGACGATCTGGACCGTTGTCACATAAGTTACCGCCCATTTTTCCCCTTATTATGTTATTTCATGTTTCTATATCTGTATTAGAGTCTACCATGTGAATTTGGAATGAATTTGGTTGAAAATAAGACATATAGCCTTTTAGAATGAAGCTTGTTTCGGAAAAGTCAAATTGAAGTTGACTATGTAGTTAGATTAATCGAATGTAAATTTCGGTGGTTCGATTATCTTCGAGAGGTGATTTGTAACTTAGGGGAGCGATCAGAATTGAATTTGGAGGTCTGGTGTAGAAATAGGCTTGAATTGGCAAAGTTGGAATTTTGGCGGAATCCAGTTGATAGGGGAAATTTTGATCTGGGGGTCAGAATGGAATTCCGATAGTTGCAGTAGCTTCGTTAGGTGATTTTGGATATGTTTGCATATTTTCAGGTTATTCAGACATCATTTATTTGGGTTTTTGATGGAATATAGACTTCAAAAGTTTTGGTTGAAACTTAGCTTGAATCTGCCTTGATTTGATATTTTTTGTGTTTAAGGGTGTGTTTTTATGAATGGAACAAGTTTGTATCATGTTTTGGAGTAGATTGGTGGTTTTAGTTAAGGTTCCGGGGCCGGGGGCCTCGGGGGTGATTCCGGGGGTCCAACGGACCATTTTGTGATGAAAATCATATCAGATGTTGTTGCCATAAAAGTTGCAGGTTTTTCTTATATGCGATCGCAGGGGTTGAGTTGCGATCGCATAGAAGGATTTGGGAAGGCTTTATTTTTGTGCTATTCAATCGCGGTCAGGTGTATGCAATCGCATAGTTGAGGGATTTGTGCTCTGCGATCGCAGAGAAGGCTATGCGTTTGCATAGGGTGATTGGCCATGGGTCCGAGGTGAGAAGTTTGTTCTATGCGATCGCAGGGTGTTGAGTGAGATCGCTTAAGCCATTTTGGAGGAGTGGAAAATTTATTCTATCCGATCGCAGGTATGGTGATGCGATCACATAGTGTAATTTAAATGACGGGCAGATCGGTTATAATTAATTTCAGACGCGAGGGTTTCACATTTCCTCCATTGTTGGGCAAGTTTTGAAGCTAGGGGACGAGGGATTAAGAGATTTTCACCTAGTTTTCGATTGGAGGTAAGTTATATGGTCTAATTACATAATTTTATCCTAGAATCTTCATCTATATCACTAAAATTGGAGGAATTAAGGTGTAAAATGGGGTTTTGTTTGAAGCCTAAGAAAAATAGTAAATTGATAATTTGAAGGGGAAAATAAACTCCGATTTTGATAACTTTTATATGTATGGACTCGTCGCGAGACGAAGATTCTGAAAATGTGGATTTCATAATTATTCGAGAAGCAGACTCGGGGCTCGAGTTTTGGCAACTTTGTATTTTTGGATGTAATTTGAGTTATTTCAATTGGGTTATGTCCCTTTAGCCTATTTTGATGTATTCCTATTAGTTTTGATCATATTCGGCACCCGTGGAGGTTGATTCTCGTGGCAAAGACATTGCGAACTAATTTTTAAGCCGGTTCGAGGTGAGTAATGGGTATGGATGATGACCTGTGGGTTTGAAACCCCGGTATATCACTATGTGATGTTGTATTGAGGCGAGACACGTACTCTATTGTGAGTGCGAGGTCGATTATGTTTGGGGACTATGTCTTAGTCTGACTGTATAGCACTATATAGTGTTGTTGGCTATAAATGAGCTGGTAAACATCCTACTTAGATGGTTGTGGATATATTTGGATTGTGAGCCAGTTATTTGGATCCCGTGAGGATCGTTATCATTGCTTCTATGATCATAGCATGTTATCAAGTTATCAGTCCTGAGCTAAACACTGTCTAAAATAATTTTTCAAACTCTGGTATTTCTGAACACTGATTTCTATTATTGCTGTTAAAAAGGATTTCAAAATGATAAATTATTATGCATGTGAGGCTTGCATTGCATGTAGCTGGACTGGCAGTGGATCGGGCTGCGCGCCGCAGCATGTCACTGATATTGCGCTTGGACTGTAGGAGCCCCTCCGGAGTCTGAACCCCCACAATGAGCGCGAGTACCCAAATAGATCGAGCTACGCATCGTAGAGGTCATGTTTATGCATATGTATTGCATTTAGCCATATCTGTTGTACTGCTTTAGCTGTCATTGCTTTATTTGATACTTATACTGCTGAAAGGATAAAAAAGGAATTGTATAGCTTTACTGTGTGGTTTATTGGGTATTTTTACCTTCAATGTCTTTATCCGTGCTTATTACCACTGAGTTGGAAGTACTCACTCTACTCCATGTACCTTGTGTGTAGATCCAGGTACATCACAGTATGGCTGACTTCCCAACTGCAGGGGCGGATGCACGTAATTCTAACTTCGTCGAAAAATTTAACTAAATTCATTTATGGTAGAGGATATATAAAAACAAATAAGGGTAAAAACAACTAAAGTGACACCACTTATCAAAACCAGGTTTCAGTCTAGTAGTCCAACGTTTAGTTTTCAAACGGAATGTCAGGTGTTGGATTCCTTATACTTGCATGGGTTAACTTTTTGGAGAATCTTCTGCTATTGTTTAATAAAAAAAGAGACATTTCAGTTGCCTAGGTTCGAATTGCCAACCCCTGCTACAAATTACAATTAACAAGCCAGTAGACTAGATAATTTAGGTGTTGAGGTGCTAATAAGAGTTCTGTATATAGCTATTTAGTAAACTCCTTTACAATTTACTATTTTTGCATGTGTTGGCTTACTGCGGCTCATACTTGGCTTTCTATCTCTCTTGTCATCTACCCTAACTTTTATGAGTCACACCGCTTACTTAAAATCCTGCGTACGCCACTGCCCAGCTGCTTAAGAGCTCTTATACGGACTGTCGAGGTAGCTGCTTGGCGTCCGTAGGACCCGACTTTCCTTGTTATCCGTTTTCTTTTAGACTTCCGCATTTGTGAGACACTTTATGTATTCGGTATTATTGTTATACTCTTGGTAGAGGCTCTTGACTTATGACCCCATATTCTGTGGGAAATATTGTGCTATTTTGGGATATTTTCGCAGCTTATCGTAGATTTTTTCGTATTTTCTTATCATTGTTAATGCTTTTAAAGTAAAGTGAGAGCTGGTAGCTCGGTATTCTGAAAGGTTGGTCAGGCTGGCCTAGCAATGTGTTGGGCGCCATCACGGCCAGGTTTTGGGGTCGTGAAACGATGTGATTGAAATGTTTGAAAAAGTCTAATTTTATTTATACATTATTGAATAATAATAAAAATAAGTACAATATATATTTTCTAAAATAATGGGCCGAATCAAATCAAACCATACCCCGGTAAAATAAAATAAAAGAAGCAGTATGGAAGTCAAAGGGTAACGTGGACCAGTAGTCAACAGTTAATTTTATTTCTTTCATCAATCAACTGTAAACTGTAAAATTGGGTTCAGACAAAAGTAATATTTGTGTAATTAAGCCATCGCATAACACGCTACTTTCCAAATTAAGGCAGACCTTAAATAAAAGGTCTAATAAGTTCGCCGGAGATATTGAAAATTCAACAAAATTCGCTCAACCACCGGCAGCGCCACCACACCTGAACATGGCGATGCAAACCGGCGTCGCCACTTCTAAAGTACTGATACTCGTCGGCGCAGGTAATTTCTCCAAAATACATACAAAGTTCATAACTTTATATCTTTTTATTCCATTTAGAGTTGCTTTATTTCTAGTAGTCAATTGAAAGGAGGAAAAAAAGAGAGAGATTCGTTTTGCTTCTGAAAGTTGATGAAATTAGCTTAATTCAGCTGATAACTTGGAACCTTGATCTAATAGAAAATCAATCAAGCAACTTCGCTTTGTTCATAGTTAAGGTGGACTATATGAATTTTCTATATTCATTCTGCTCTATTGAGTTAATTGATGATGGTGGCCTTCAGGCCAACTTGCATGCATTTCGACTTATTTTATCCCGTATTGGGTAAGTCTGTCCATCAATGCTTAGGCAGATGGGAAGATGATCACCTAGTGTTTTTGTTTTCTTTTTTATTACAATGGTCTTTGGGCCAGCTTGCGCGCACCTCTTCTATTTCACTGGGTAACTGCTACCTTCCAACGTAAGGAGGTACTAAGTAACTCTGCCTATCAAGGTTTTGGTAGATGCGCTGAGATTTGAACCTAAGATCTCGTAGTTCTCCTCCCACTTTATTGACCACTAGGCTACATCTTTGAGTATTTCATTGATCGTTAAGCTATCCAAACCCTCCTTTATATCCAATCTTTACATTTTCTAGAGGAGTTACCTCTAGTTGTACTGTAGAGCAGAAATTTCATTACGACTCGATATAATATTGGATGTTGGGAAGAAAAGCAGTCTTAGATTATTAGCATCTTCAAATTTTTGTTGCAGTTTTTGATCGGAGTTAATAGTTCCTTCAAATTTTATAGATTCTTTTTAGGACGTGACAAATTTGGTTGCGGTGTAGGTTTGACTGGGTCAGTGATATTGAAGAGTGGAAGATTATCTGATCTTATCTCACAGCTTCAGGAGGTGATAAATGGAGTGAATGCGGCTGAGACATCACCTGGTAGATATGATACTGCTCTTCTAGCAGCTCAGGTATACATTTATGTTTTTGTTATATTGATCTTGTGCTTATCGAAGTAGATTCATCAGATGTTTTGAAGGTAAAGCATATACAAGATAAAGAGAAGAAACATACAATTTTATTCAAGACATTATGTAATGTGTTACTTCAGATTTAGTTGCATAGAGGGGGAGGGGGACTAATCACATGATTAAGGGAAGCCATTTAGCCATGTCAAAAGCGTTTAACGTAAAGTATACTTCGAAACTTGTTGGTACCATCTTTGTTCCTCGAAATAGAAGAACATAATTATTTTTGTTGACCTGAAATACATAAAACTAATAAAGAAAAGATTCCTCTTTGTAATAGTTTAAGCTTTTAATAAGGCAGTCACACAATTCAAGATGGTAGTATAGTACGCAGACGTCCTGGGTTTGAGTTTCGCCTCCATCCATCAGCAAATAAAATTTACACACTCTTGACTCAAGAAAAACAATCAGAATAGAGTGCATATTGGCAACCTTGATAAATAAATAACTAAATAAAAAAGTCTTACTTCTAATGACTTAAGATTTTAAACGAGCTGGTCAGTGGTCAATACAATCAGCAGCTTTGAAGCAGTACTCTCACAAAATATGCTTCACCAAAGAACTTGATTTCTGCTTGTTAATGCGCATGGCATTTATATGTTCTCCTTACTTCAGAGTTCATTGTGTGCGAAACATAGATAGAACGTAATTTTAGTTCTGAATTCACAAGCTGTAGATTGATTACTTCTTTCTTTTTCTTGTCACACTCAAACAACTCCTGATTTGCACTTCATAAGATGGAGCCAATATGGTTGATACTTGGTGAAAAGGTTCTTTTACTGAATTGGTAGCCTTCTTCTGGAGGCAAATGCAAATCTTGGAGTTGTTGTTTGATTTAGAATTCACAAAAATTTTACTGATAAAAAATGGAATATGCAAAAACTTTTTGCCTGGTCTTCCATGATGTTGAAATTTTGAGGCCTGCCGAACTTCTTTGATATAGTGTTAACATCAAATCTCATTTATACACTATAGGTGAACATATTAACCATCCTTTCCCACCCCACACCCACACCCCAAAGAGGGGAAAAAACAATTATGCAACTTAAATAGTGGTAAGTGATAGAGCTCCTCTTAAATGATACTTCAATCAATCACTATGGTTCGGTGATGTGAATCCTCTATGTATGTTGCTTATCTAAAAAATAAAGAAGGGGCTGTGCTATATATTAATGTAATGTTACAATTAACAAGTACTAGCATGTTTCTTATATAACTCCACTTTGTTACCTCATCCAAGCCTTTCTTGGTTCTGATATTGCCTTCAGATTCGACAATTAGCACAGGACATTCGGGAGATGAGCATATCAAATCCAATTACTATTTATAAGGATTCTTCCTCCAGTGGTATGTTTTTTGTCTTTTTATGTTCATTTTAAATTGTGTTACCCATCTTACTGCAAATGCTGAATTCTCTAGAATGGAGATCTGTAACTTCTTAAATGTACCCTGATGGTTAAGTTTTGAATTATGTAACTACGGTTCCTGTTTTCAACATGAAAAGTGGAAGTTCTTTAGGCCCTGTTTGTTTGTAGTCTTCCTTAGTCAAGAGGAATATTTCCTTACATTTTTGTTTCCTTTTCTGCAATATTGCTCTTTTTTATCACGTACCAAAGAGCACACCTGCCCCAGTTGGGGCTAGAATACTAGGAATATAAATACCCTACTTGTCCTTTATGGACGATCCAGTTGAAATAGAGCTGACATGGTTATGGGCCTTTGTTTTCTTAGGGAGCTATGCTTCTTACATTCTTCCAGCTGCGGCAGTTGGGGCAATGGGATATTGTTACATGAAGTGGAAGGCAAGTGTTCGCTGCTGCAGTTTGTATCTATTGTCTCCCCAAGGATTTAATTTCGAGTTTTGTTACATTCTTTATATAGTTGTTATAAATCACATATGTTCTTGCTAATCTTCAACAGGGTTGGTCATTTTCTGATGTAATGTATGTCACAAAGCATAATATGGCGAATGCTGTTGCATCTGTGTCTAAGCAGTTGGAGAATGTATCTGAGGCGTTGGCTGTGAGTCAAGAATTTGTCAACAATTTCGTGGATTATCTGTGTTATATATCTAACAACTGTTCTCATTCTTCTTTCACTTCTATTTCTTTTGTAGTCTACAAAAAGACATCTGACGAAGAGGCTGGAAAACTTAGATTGGAAACTAGATGAGCAAATTGGGACATCAAAACTTATTGCTAATGATGTAAGGAGAAAAACATTTCTTCCCATTCTCCTTTTAACATTGATGTATTAGGATGGATTCTTTTATCTTATGGGTAAGGTAGTTTCGCGTAACTCCTGTTTTCTCACCAACATGCCAAAGGAAAAAAGATATTGGTTCTCTCTCGGTTGTAACTGGTAAAGTTGCTGCCATGTGACCAGGAGGTCACGGGTTCAAGTTGTGGAAACAGCCTCTTGCATAAATGCAGGGTAAGGTTGCGTATGATAGACGCTTCTGGTCCGGCCCTTCGCCGGACCCGCGCATAGCGGGAGCTCAGTGCACCGGGTTTTCTCTGTTGTAATGAAGAATTTTTTTTTAGGGGAATGAGGTAGGAACCAACTCCTTTGTAAAACTTGAGTGACGTATAACAGAAAATTACTGGGAGAAACTTGCCGCAAGACCTGAATTTTGTTGGTTGTATGTCAAAATAGAGGTCACACTGGCAACTTGCTTGAATATCTTAGTAATAGATTTTGTGTATCGAGGCACATGGAGACTTTGTTTGTCAATGCTCAACATCAGATGTTTCTTTATGCAGGTGAGTGACGTTAAGGCTAATCTGAATCAAATTGGTTTTGATATAAACTTAATCTATGAGATAGTGTCTGGACTGGTAAGTACATTGCTTGACAAATTGTATCAATATGGAAGTGCTAGTAAAATATCTGCTGGCTAGTCATTTTGTAATTTTTCAGTTGTTGCTCAATTTGGCAGGAAGGGAAGATTGAGCTTCTTGAGAGTAAGCAGGTGAATATGGTTATGTGTTTGTAACATGCTATTTGCCCCTTTTCCTATGTTCTGTCTATTGTTACTGCAGTTGCTTCACAAGTTGTGCTTGTTTATTTTGCCCCCTCCCACAGGATGTGACTAATTCTGGTTTGTGGTACTTGTGCCAAGTTGCTGGGGGCATTAAGGATGGTGAAAATCCTAAAGTTATTCAGGTATTTTTGTGTTCATATATGAAAGCCTTTTGATTATTGTTGTTCTTCCTCCCACAAGGAAAACAAGGAGCATCTTGAGGCTTTTCTTGTCTTTTCTCCATTGCGTTTTGAATGCTCGCTTGCATGTTTCTATCGCATTATCGAGTGTTTGCATTTCCGATTACCGTTGTGATCTCTGGTTATCACTGTCTTTTCCATTCTGCCGACCATTGACTTTCTCCTTTGGTACTTGGCAAGTTATCCTGTTAGATTACTTGAAAGGTTTTTTGTAATTGATTTAAACCATAAAGACTGTAATTATGCGGTGCTAAGAATAACTTTGGCGTCTTTGCATGATATCTGATGTTATTGGTTGAAATAAAAACAATCTCTTGGAAATTTTGGATGTTTGTTACTCCTACTTTTTGCTGGCTATGCATTAAAAGTAGAACTGCAGTTTTGCTGACTCTTTCTTTGTGGGAAAATATTCTATTTGTCCTTCATTGTTCCTATTTGTTCAAAATGTAAACATGTATTCTTATTTTGGCATTGGAATTCCGAAAAGGGCATCGAAGCTAAGCTGATAGAGCATTCAAAGGTGACTCCCAAGGAAAACTGGGTGAAGGTACATTGACTGATTAACTGGGTTTGGTTGTCCATTCAATGGTTCACAAGGTCTAATAACGATTTTTATTATAATTCAGGGGCTTGAGTTCATTGCTGAATCGAATGAATCAAGTGTGCCACCGAAATCGGTTACTGATACAGAAGGAAAAGTTCTTAAGGACAATTCTGCTAGAGGTCCAGTTGCTAGCAAAATGAGGATTCACAGATCTTATCCTGTTGGGTTGTCTTTAACAAGGAACGTGTTGGGTCCAGGATTCTGATCTTAGCTTTTCCTCTATTCACAGTGAGATTATACTTGAATGTGATTACCCAATTCATTTCGTTTATATTGATCCACAGCTGTTGTCTTGTTTAGTGCTTTTTTCCCCTTCATTTTAATCGTCATATAAAGCTGCATTTGTAAAAATATAATAAATGCACCTCATTTTGGTCATAGATTTGGAGCATAAATTTTGTAGAAGTGCCAAAAACTGGCTTCAACCTCGATAAAGAGAGAAAGATAACGCCGTTGCTTAAACCCATAGGCCAAGATTGAGAACGGATAACGAGCACTCATATTAGTAGTGGGGTGGCAAAATTGTTAAAAGAAAATTGTTATCCACTCATGTTATCCATTAAAAAATGGGTTGGATAATAAATATTTTAAAATGAGTCAAATATGAATAAGAACCATGTTATCCACTTAGAAAATGAATAATTAATAGATAACTAATGAATTTAACTAATATGAGTTGGGTCAAATAATATACTCTGTTTTTCGCATTACACGTTTTAACCCTTCTATATCCAACCCAACCCGTGCCGTTTGCCACCCCTTACTCAGATCATCGGTGCCAACTAGCACTAGGCCAAGAGGTATAATGAGCATTCAAATCATCAGTGCCAGCTAGTTTGAGATTGACGCATATTGTCTTCCCCAACTAATATGGGATTATAGGTCGTTGTAATCTAAACGGAAATATTAACTATCACCATATGGCTAAGTTCGGCCAAAAAAACAACAAAAATGTCACAAATTCTCAATCGATGGTACAAGTACATTTGATACATTCTTGGATAGCTCATTCGTCCCTTCTTCTTACTTTGCAACATCTCGCAAAATCAAGTCGAGAAGAAAGAACAACAATATTCCGAGAAAAAAACAGATCTAAGATCTCCAAACGGTTTGAAGAGATCGAAACATTGCCCTCCTGAAACTATCTCTTTTTTTTACCCCCCTTCCCAGATTTTGAAGAACCAGCTGTAGAAGAGGATGCCGGCTCCTGCTTCTTAGTCCTATTAGGATGTCTCCGGACCAACTCGGCAACATGGATCATCAGCTGTTTCCCTGCAATATACAATAATACAAGTATTAAAGCTGGTTCAAATTAGCTTTAACAAAAACAAATTACAGGAACTGAACTAGAAAAAACAAGGAAATATCCTTAAATACCACAAACATCAATAAAAGCTAACTGTATCACATGTACTTTCTCTGACGAACACAACCGTGTTAGTGATGTTACACGATTTCTTTCAAAACACGATGACATCCGTCATAATTAAAAACAACCTCCATACGTGCACAATGCCTCACATAACTAGAGGCTCTCAAATTATTTTAGATAAGCCAAAAAGATTCATGAATAAAAAACCAAGTTGATGTCAAGGAAAAAAAATAAAGAAGAAAAAAAGAACATGTACGAGAAGTGCATGTGGCTCTCAATTGAATTTATACAAGTAGGAGTTGCTGGGATACTCCCCAAGGATAAAGGTTATTATATCTTTCTCATGCTTTCACATTGAAATACTTTTAATGCCTGAGACCGAATTACCCCGGTATCACAGAAGCTCCTTCACAGCCAATTTAGTATCTTAAGCCAAAACTTAAGAAAGAATTTCCCAATTTCTGGCAGGGAAAAACAGTCCAATAAATTTCTTGTTATGCTGGTGATGTCAATACATACACAAACTGCAGTAGAAAAGATCAATAAAATCTCAAATGGCGCAGCCGTCTTTACAGTAGGTTTTATGAATTTAACAGGCCCTTATCTCTTTGGGTTCGGATACACCTCTATTTCCTCACTTCTACTTCTCATATCACATACCAATACCTGCAGAATAGTTTCTAGTTAACCCAGCCTTTTCTACAGAACAAGGACATCAAAACCACCATCTCCGTTCTCTGAAGCGGAAAAAGTATGATGCTAGATTGTCATGGACTGATTGAGCTTGTCCTTTAGTTAAGTACTGATACACTAGCCATTTTACTGAAACTAGATCCTGTTTACTATCCTCAACTTCATGGAAATCCAATGACATAAATCCTGATAGATACTCACAACACACTTTTGTTCATCCTCCTACTTATATGGACTTCTCGCAATACGTCTTCCCCCAGATACTCTTCACTGCCATGTTTAACCTCATGCAAAGGAAAACCAATCATACCGAGGATCTAATTTCTTCTGTTTGGGTATGTAAAAACTTGGAGTATACGAGTTACATTCCTCACTATTTTTCTTGTAATAAAATAAACTTAACCTGGACAAAGAGCCATTTCTATTCCAACTTTCCTCCTCTATAGAAGAAAGGAATCCATCAACCAGATCTTGATAACCATTTCAAAGAGGGCCTTATAGAAAATGAATACACCCCAACTCCAAATTCTTATCCTTGTGATGAACACCTGGAAGAGAAAACATATACTCCTATTCAGGTTGTTTCCAAGACCCTCCTACAAAATCATAGTCTACGACTTTCTATATAGATTTGCCAAAGATAACATCAAGTGTGAATGGTGGATGTAGCTTCACATGAATGGTATAGAACACTTTTAGGCCATAGATTAATGATGCTCGCTTCCCAATTATAATTAATGTTTGAAATATTTAGCTTTTTTATCCATAAGACTTTCTTCCACAATTTAAGAGCATAGAAAACCGCAAATCATTCCATGTCAAACACATTGTTCAAGGTTAAAGAAAGCTAAAAGAAGTACGAAGTCACTTAACATATTGTGAAACAATAATGCTTAGCCAAAGTTTTTAACAAGATAAGAGGACAGAACAATGGCAAAAAAAAAAAAAAACTTACGGGAAGAAATGGCAGGATTGTAAGGGGTTCCATCTTCCTTCTTCAACAAAACTCTCACTCTTCCTCTTTGCATGAAATCTCGCGGATATGCCTTATCGAGCTGTTACGATCAATCAAGAATATAATTACAAACAAATTCTTTCCCAATCTTGTAAGTTCACTGATTCAAAAGTTTAAAAAACATTAATACAACAGTGTTGTTCACAATTGCCATATTTTTTTTCTTAATGGCACACCTCATCCTTATAGGACCAAGGGTTCTCGACACATCACCACAATTAACTTCTTTCTCATAAGTAACAAGAACACTTTGTTTTTAAACAGCTTGCCATCTTTTCCATTGGGAGCATTAGACTGAATCAATCATCCGGAGATGAACGTCTTTACTGGGGTTGGGGAGATTTGGTAAACTAAGTAAGAGTTCGTTCCAGCTGTTATTTAAATTCCATTCCCTCAACCTTCCCCCCCCCCCCCCGGTCTTCTGTTGCCCTAATGAAATAAAGTTGAAAACGTGTAACACGAAAACCAAATAATTGATATAAGTGGTTATGGATTATTAAACTAGTTGCAATTAAGACTAAGTTATTATTATTATTACACTTACATTCGCTCATATTGGTCCATTAGGTGTCTGTATGTTTGTGTAGAACTGCGAGATTTAAATACTCCAGGAAACTCTAATTTGCCTTAAAAGATGAATTATTTTAGTGATCCAATAAAATCAGCCTGCTTAGGGCAGATAAATACAGTGGATTCATATCACCGACCCAGCTATCTCATGATCAAGGCATAATTGGGTAATTGTGTTATATATATATATATATATATATATATATATATATATATAAGGCATAATTGGGTAATTGTTATATATATATATATATATATATATATATATCTTCTGTTGCCCAATTATCTACATACAACCAAGTATACACTCAAACACGTCGAAGACATAATTCAATAAATAAAAGTGTGCTCTATCTAACAAACAAATAAAAATGTGCTTTAGTGGGTCGATGTTGTTGTTGTTCTCTCTAACAGCTTAACCTTTTAGATGAGATGATCACACATCTCAACAAATTATACAAATACCCATACACATAATCATACAAATTATATAATCAATGAAACAAGCGAAAGATCGACGAAGAAACAAACCTCAATAGCACAAGGGATTTTGAGGTAGTTGCAGCAATCACTAATCTCAGTAACAGTAGGGTTTTCACATGCTTTTGTCACGCAAATTCTCCTTCCTTCAGCTAGTGTCTTCTTTGAATTTATATAAATTGGATACATTATGTTCCACTTCTTGATATTCTTAATTTCACTATCCATCTTTCTAATCTCTACCCAAAAAGCACCAAAAAATTAGAATTATTCTTAAAAAAGGGGGTAAATTAAATTATGATTAGCAATAGAATTTACCTTAAAATTGACTGAAATTGAAATTAAGGAGAAAGAATGTACCTTGATAAAGGAGAAAATTGAAGATTGAACCTGTTGATCGGATCGAATGAGAACGGGGATTTGCAGAATTCGGTTTTGTTTGGTGAACTGGGCTGAATTTTAGGGCTTTTTAGGGAGATTTTAAAAAATAGCCAGATTTACAACTTGTCGTTCAAAAATAGCCCAATTTCAAAAGTAATCGAAATTTAGCTATTTTTACTTGTAAAGATAAATCTGAGCGAAAATACTGTTCAAAATCCGAAAAATATTCGAGTATATTATGCTGGAGTTCCAGCATAAGTATATTTGAACTCCAACGTATTATACTGGAGTTCCAGGATAAGTATGCTGGAACTCAGCACAATATGATGGAGTACCAGCATAAGTACACCAGAACTCCAGCATAATATACTGGAGCTCCAGCAAGTATAATGGTCCAATATAATAAACTGGACCTTGGAGCATCGGTGCTCCAGTCTCCACTATATTATACTAGAGCTAGCAAAGTATACCAATCCATCATAATATGCTGGAGTCATACACAACTCACAAGTGCACCGAACTCCAGTATATTATGCTGGATCGATCTTTATTGCAGCAAAACAGTAGCTATTTTTCATTGACTTGATAAACGCTAGTTATTTTTGATTAACCAGTGTAAAAATTGGCTATGACGTACTATTTTTACCTATTTTTATACATAAATGATGGAATTTGGGCCTATTTATTTTAAGGGGGTTTGACACAGTTACCCACAAAAATAAAATTATTTACTCTTGCCTACCTATTTATTTTTCTACCCATAAACTTGTAGACGCGTGATTTTTTACCCTCCCCGAAATTTTTTTATATTTTAGCGTAAAATATTTAGTTTAGTCCTAATATAGCTATCTTAGCTAATTTTGACTCTTTTACTTTATTTTTACCTTAAAATAAAAAATAGCAAAAAATATAGTTTTGTTAATGTTTTGTAGTCATTTTAAACTTGAAAAATACAAAAATAATACTTTATATTTTTATTTTTATATAAAAATGAAAAATAAAAAAAATAGTTTCAGTAATATTTTATAGTTACTTTAATTTTGAAAAATATAAAAATAGTTTTGTTTTAATTGTCGGTCCTATTTTAATAGTTATTTTGCTTACATAGGATTAATCAAATAAAATCGTGTTCCTATTCTCGGTTCCGGGCATAGAATAATATTCGGGTTCAAACTACCCGGTTTAAACGTAATTTTTGGACCTAACCCATAACAATTTATACCCAATACGCTAAAATCTAGACACATGGGGGACAAAAGAAAATGAGAGACACCATACACAAAACACGGAGGGAAAAGGAGTGGACAGGAGGAAAAACGGGAAAGAAAAAAGAAAAGTCAAAGAAAGAAAGAAAAATCAATGGGAGGAAAAAGAAGAGAGACATGCGGCCCCCCTTGGTCCTTTGAACAATCAACAAGATGCTAAATAACAAGAAAATGCGCATGCAAGGTCATTATCTTGCACTATTGAATCATTGACCCAAAAGGGGGACAAGGCAGTGGGTCATATTGGCCATATGGGCGCAATTCCTCATCAAAGTCACATTCCATCAGTAGGTGAGCTTTAAAACAATTTTGTTGACTTTTCAATGTTAAATTCAAAAGTTGATAAAAACAAATCAATGGGAGAAAACATATAGATATATACACTACATCTTCTCCAAGAAAAATGAGACAATACAAAAAAAATCCTACTGCAATAACCAACCCGTTCCTCACGCCAAACGACCATCAGCCAGCCTCCTACGACCACCGTCGAGTCCAACGACCATTCCGAACACCACAGTCCCATCTGCCATTTCTGTCCAAATGAGCAGCCCGTCGTTAACCTCCAACAGCCCGTCGCGGCAGC
This sequence comes from Nicotiana noctiflora, assembly GCA_032618575.1. Classification (NCBI taxonomy): domain Eukaryota; kingdom Viridiplantae; phylum Streptophyta; class Magnoliopsida; order Solanales; family Solanaceae; genus Nicotiana; species Nicotiana noctiflora. The sequence goes on along the minus strand of JASVEL010011511.1, from coordinate 13,424 downwards.
AACCAGTCGACTAGTACTATCACGTTCAGCCTCACGCCTAAACAACCCTTTTAGCTAGTTATTCCAGCTGCCTGCGTCGTCAACAAAACCCAGTTGTCGTCGACCACCACGAACCAGCTTTAAGGTCGTCTATGGTCGTCGTCTAGGGAGTTTCTATTTCAGTCAAGCATTGGGGTGTCGTCTGGTTGGAGGTCCGTACGAGTTCATCATTGTTCGGGCCGACTGATTCCGTTCCGATCGAGATCTTGTTATGCGCTCATAATAGATGTTGTAACCCATGTACACTAAAGCAATAAAGGTCCGTCCGTCTCTTCTTTTATAACTCGTCTACTAATTTCCTCGATGCTTCTTATATCGATATTTTAGTTTTGTTATTTTGATTTATAATGTGTTGTCCTAGATGTTTATCCATGTTTGGAAAATTGTTTTGTTAATTACTGCTTAAGAACATTATATCTAGACGTAATTATTTTGAGTGGGCTTACGTCATTACTATTGTTGTTTCATTAACAGTTTTATAGTTTTTCTATCACATTAGAGTGGGAGCTACAAAACAATGATATGGGAGACTATGGTCAAATTGATAATTTTAGAGATTTCCTAGGCGTTTAATGGACCAACATTGGGATGGGACTCAATTTGCTAGACGTTAAGTGTACAACTCATTGTCCTTGGTATTGGGAAATTTATTTCAAAGATTAGGAAAATAAACATTATGAATATCCGTAGTTTGCTTTAGTTGAGTATGATCCTTTGAAATTAGAACCGAGGTGTGCCGTGCCAAACAAAAATGACAATTGCATGGCCCTCGCTTTATTTAATCTTGAATTGATCCTTAGATTCCTGAGGCGTGCCATTTAGCAAATTACATGGTCCTCGCAAAGTACAAATGCGAAGTTGCTTTAGGCGTGTATTTAATAATATTGCCTTCCTACATGTGGGTGCACATTTATGTGACCCAAATCCAAATCTCGATGAAGTCGAAATGTGTCGATAATCATGGGTACATTGATTGTGACGTGGTTTGAAATGCATTTTCACGATGTTGCAATTCTTTTATTAAAATAATGGATAATAATATTAAAAGCGGTTAAAAGTTGAATTTTGCACATGAATTAAAGCATGGTATAAATTAGATAAATAAGCTGAATATGACAGTTGAGCGACCATGCTAGAACCACGTAATTCGGGAATGTCTAACACCTTCTTTCGGGTTAACAGAATTCCTTATCCGAATTTCTGGTTTGCGGACTGTTAAACAGAGTCATTCTTCTCCTCGATTCGGGATTCAACCGGTGACTTGGGACACCATAAATCTCCCAAGTGGCGACTCTGAATCTGTAATAATAAATTTTGTTTCGACTGTCCTTTAATTGGAAAAACTCCCTCGCGCCCTCGCGGGTTAGCGGAAAAAGGAGGTGTGACATCTCTGGCGACTCTGCTGGGGATAAAGGACCCAGAACTTAGGTTCAGGGTTCAAGAATTCGAGCTTAGTTAAACTGTTATATTTGGCTTTATTTGATTTTTCTACATGCTTTCATGCTTAATGTGCTAAATGTTACCGCTTTGATATTATCTGGATTGTACATATAAATTGTATCGAAACCAATCTCCTCTCCGAGTCTTCTAAATCATGAAGAAGGGTGCATTTCGTGTGATTTCTTTTCTGTATAGTGTCTAATTCCCACTTTAGAACGAGGTTTGGATAGGTTGCAAAACCGGTGAAGCTTCTGTATTCCTGGGTTGCTGTCTCCTCCTCGGCTCGAGCTGTCCGCTCGGGTAAGCCAGGTCTAGACCAATAAACCTAGGGTTTAAACCTAGAAGAACAATAAATTCATACCGGATCCCTAGTAGGACGTTTGTTTGCATCACGTGCATTTGACTTAGGGGACTCAACACAGGGGTTGTGTCCGTCTAGGACAGGTCACCTGAAATGAAAAGACCATCCTGGTGCATTCTATATATTTTACGCATTTATTTGCTTCAGACTTGCATGCTGACCGGTTTTTAAATATTGAGGAAAAAGAAAAGAAAATTTTTTTAGTTTCAAAATAGTTTATTTTTTTTACTTAAAAAGAAAAAGAAAAGAAAAATGTTTTTTTTAAATAAAAAAAAGTGTGATTTATTCTTAAAATAAAAAATATAGTTTAGTTGTTTTTCAATAAAATGAAAAAAATAGTTTGTTTCATTTACATATGTAGCTTATTTTATTTAACTGAACTACGTTGGTTTGATTCTCATCGGATGTGAGATACGTAGGCAACCCTCATCGGGTCCAACCTCCCCTTTTGCAAAAAAATAGCAAAAAAAAAAACAAAACAAAAATGTCAAAATTTTAATTCTTGTCATAAATAAGATGGGTGGTGCCGCCTTTGTCAAATATGGCCGAATGTTCCCGAAAGGGACGCCGGAAGGCTGACTTTGCATAAATGGCCACCTTTGGTCATTTTTAGCTAAACGGCCACCTTGGGTCGGTTAGCTAATGCGACCTTAAAATCTTCGTCATCGAGGCGCTGAAAGGTCGTGTTTGCAATACCGTGTCTTTTGTTATAATTCGGAAAAGAAAAAAAAAAGAAGTCAAAATTGTAGTTTTGTCATAAATAAGTTGGGTGATGCCGCTTTTGTCAAATATGGCCGAATATTCCCGAGAGGGACGCCGAAAGACTGACTTTGCATAAACGGCCACTTTTGATCATTTTTAGGATTTTTGGTCAATTAGCTAATGCAGCCTTAAAATCTTCGTCTCTGAGGTGCTGAAAGGCTGTGTTTGCAAAATCATGTATATTATTTTAATTTGAAAAAAATAAGAAAAAGAGTCAGTGGGCAAGTGAATGCCATTTGGATTTTTAGTCAAAATAAGTCGAGCCAACTTCGGTAATGTGTTAAACCGTTCTTGCCGGGATAGCCTTAGAGTATCTTTCGATTGTCGAAAGGCTATTTTCGTAAAAGAACGGACAAGTTTGTAAAAAAATTCCTCCCGACCCCCAAAATTCATGTGAAATTGGGAAGGGGCCACGCTTGCAAAAAACAGCCATTTAAAATTGGCAAATAGAAAGAAAGTTGGCCATTGTTTTGAGTTTGTAATTCTCTTGATTAGAGTATGTTTGTTATTTAATTTTCGAGTCTGTAGGTTGTCTTTTCGTCAAAGTCTTTTAGTTTTATCGGTTTTTAAACCTTTCTTTTAAAATCAACCTTTGTTTTATTATGAAAAAACTGAAAATTCCAAAAAAAAAGTGTTTTATTGATTGTTTGCCATTTATCAGCGCGAACTACGCAAGGTCTGATTCATGCAGGGTCGTGATACGTAGCCAATCTCCATAAGATTCGATCACAACTAAAAAAATAAAAATAAAAAACAAAGAGAAAAAGACACGATAGAAATGGTCAAACTGCTTAGGTACATTGCAATTGAAATATGTGTTAAAACTCTAACGCTAACAAGTTTGTTGTTTTCCAGAAGTTTCAAACAGTTTGCTCATTAGAACGTACCGACAGATCACCATTACCAAGCAAGATCTAAAAGGGTTATATCAAAAAGCATGTCCAACTCGGAGAAAGGTGTTGAGGAGAAAAAGATGGAAAATCAAATGCTAAAAGAGGAAGTAGAAAGGTTGAGACAAGAGATAAAAGAAATGCACCTAGCACGGGCTAGGGTGCAACAGATACCAGCCCTTCCCACTACTCCTACTCTCCCACCGGTACAAACTCCGGAATACCCTCCCCAAGGCCCTTCGACAAGCTTCCCAAGTTACCACTACTATCAGGGAAGAAATCCCTATGACCCCCCAGCTCCGCCACCCAAACAGAACCCTCCACCACCAATTACCCCTGTTTTCGTGGCACCCCCACCAGCCATGCTACAAAGATTTGCCAATGACCGGATGTTTCAGGCTCACGAATACCAACATTTCCCCCTTGAACCGACATTTAAAGCACCTGAGCCACATGCTTATAATCCCCACTTTGAGATCCCTGCAGAAACTGAGAGGCCGGTTAAGAGTTTGGAGCAGGATAAAATGCTTCGTAAAGTGAAAAGCCTGGAGCAGTCCTTTAGGAATATGCATGGGTTGGGCAGCCAAGTCAGTGTGGCCTACAAAGATCTGTGTCCTTTCCCCAATGTTCAATTGCCGGCGGGGTTCAAAATGCCAAAGTTTGATCTATGTGAGGGACATGGTAATCCAATGTCTCATCTGCGAGGGTTTTATAGCAAGATGAGAGGGGTAGGTGGGAAAGATGAGCTACTGATAGCCTATTTTGGTTAGAGTTTAAGCGGGTCTGCGCTGGAATGGTATACAAGGCAGGATCCCAGCAGGTGGTACACCTGGGATGACCTGGCGCAAGCATTTGCCGATCATTTCCAATATAATCTTGAGATCGTCCCTGACCGTCTAACATTGTTAAATCTGGAGAAAAAGCATGGAGAGAGCTTCGGGGAATTTGGGTTCCGTTGGAGGGAACAAGCAGCAAGGGTAGATCCTCCGATGAAGGAAAGTGAAATGGTGGATTACTTTTTGCAGACTTTGGAGCCAACTTATTTTGGTCACCTGGTGACATCAGTTGGAAAATCTTTCAATGAAGTCATAAAAATGGGCGGAATGATTGAAGAAGGACTCAAGTCCAATAAGATAATGAGTTGTTCGGAAATCAAGGCCACCACTCAGGCCTTCCAGAGTGGCACGGGAGGTGTGCTCGGGAAGAAGAAGGGGGAAGAAGTCACAGTAGTTGAAGTGGGTACTCAGCCCAGATCTAGAGGTCTTTCACTTTACTACCAACCCAGACCCCCACGACCCCACTACCCACCAGAACCACAGTTTTCTATCCATCACGCCCAAACATATCCCCGAGCTCTATATAACTCACCTCAATATCATCATCCGCACAATGTCCGGCCATATGTCCAACCGCCAAGTCACTCCCTATGGCTAGCACCAACACCGCATAATGCACTCTTGCCTTCACAACATGCTCGAGCACCCAACAACCCAAGAAAACATGGGCAGGAAGGGAAGCAAAGGCAAACAAATAGTTTCACGCCAATTGGGGAGTCCTACACAAGCTTGTTTGAAAAGTTAAAGCATTCTGGCCTGATTGAGCCACTCTTTGGCTATACTCCAGATCCATATGAAAAAGGATTTGATCCCATTGTTCGATGCATGTACCACTCTAACGTCCAAGGGCATAACATTGAAAATTATCGTTCTTTGAAAAAGGAAGTAGAAAGATTGATTCAAGAAGGGGCAATTGTGATCAATGACAGTGACGAGGAGCATGCGAATCCTCTTGAGAACTTATTGGCTGAAGTTGATGATATTGAAGTTGGTAATGGGCTTGGCAATATAGATGCAGAACTCAGTGGCTAAGATGCATGCCGTGCTTGGTAGTTGGAATGACGCTCCATCTCTTGATCAATCAGAGTTGAGTTCTTGGTGGCTTATGTTGTTGTCATTTCTGTTGTCTGGATTATTTTCAGGGTTGTAATCCGCATTTTGTCTTGTGGTCAAACCCTCTTATCCTTCTATTTTTGTCACTGGGTGCCGTCATGACATGTTCAGGATTGGTGAACTAGGGTTGTGACAACTTTGGTTTGTTTTGCTTGTTTTGTTGTTGAACCGTTTCATCGTTAGTCTAATGAAACTTTTGGTCTTTTGTTACCTCCAGTCATCTTCTTTGTTTAGTTCTTTTTATCCTTTAGATTTTTCTTTTGTTTAAACGCCGATTTAGTGACATTATATGCACGCACATTTTGGGCCTAATCTTAAATGTTAATCATAAAACCATTTGGAGGTGATCGAGACATTTAAAGGAAATAAGAACGGTTTGAGATTATTTGGAGCCTGAGCCATGTGAAACTGGGGAAGTAAAAAGAAAATCGTTACAGGCAAGTTGGCCATGTTGAGATGGGGGCCGTTCATGGTAATAAAATGAGAGTGTTGCCCAACAGGGCTTTAAAGATATAGTGAATGTCTAATTGTGTTATTGGCACTTGGCATATTTTGAAGATTGGAATGACGGAGGCATTTTTTTCTGCTATCCAAACACTTTATCCATTGTTAACCCTTTGAGCCTTATTTTAGTTTCTTTCATACCCTTCCTTCGGAATCAGTAGCAAAAATTAGAAACACAAATATGGAAGATAAAAAGAAGAGAAAAAGAAAACAACAAAAACAAAAAAATGAAATGAAAACAAAAGTAAAAAGGAAAACTAGAAAAAAACGAGCCATTAGGAACTACATTTGACCTGATTCCTCAAAGAGGATACGTAGGCGCTTCACAGCTCGGTCATAGTGTAAATAAAAATAAAAAATCCCCAAGCAAAATTCTGGGGCAAAAATTGTGTTTATTATAAATAAATCTAGGTCCGAAAGTTGTAAATTTTGAACCCAAAGTTGGTTTGTTTTGAGCCTTTAATACCCTTTCTTTCTAAGCCCTATCAAAATCCACATTACACAGTCCAAAGAAAGACCTTTTGACCAATCTTCAAAAGAGGCCAAGTAAGGCAAATTAGAGAAGTCTTATCAGAACATAACTCTCTGATTCCCAGCAGAAAAGACTCAGATCTCCAGCAGAAGAAATATAAGAGAGTCTTAGCGGTAACACCCAGAACCCCAGCCGAGAAGTAATACAAATGAGAGAGTCTTATCGGTGAAAAACTTCACGGGCATCATAAGGCGATGAAAGCTTGAGAGAAAAACCAAAATGAGAGAGGCTTGATAGTGAAAACCCTTCTGGCACTACAAGTCGAATAAATATTGAGAATCAGATGGAAATCACCAGACAGAAATCTTGAAAGACAATTGATGACGGAGGATAGGCCATATGTGCATGTCATGACTATTAGAGTCGGTATCCGCATTTGATAGGGTTTTATTTTATAGTTTCTTTTGTTAGAAAGTCATATTTTCTTTGTCTTCTATTTTTGTTTCCTTTTATCTTTTGTCTTTCATAAAAAATTTCCCAGTAGAGTCTGTTGGTAAGAACAAATTAGAAATGACTTCAAAATTTGCCACCAGCTTTCCAATTATGCAAGACGGAGTCTGATTGTTACACCCAAGTGGTATAAGTCAGGAGGGAACAAACGCAAGATCAGTGTCCAGAAGGATATTTCCCAGCAAGAGAAAATTGACAAAGAGGTGGATCAGCAGGAGGATACCTCCATCAAAAAGCGAAGGTTAATCACCTCAAGGCCAAGGCCACTGAGACTCAAAGGTCGGGGAAATGCCCGTTCCTTAGATATGCCACAAAAGAAGGGGAAATAACCCAGCCGAAAAGGTATTTCCAACGACAAGGATGAACGAAAAAAATGGTTCATCAGATCCTCAAGCAGGGTCACTGTCATAGGAATTTGGGTGGTCAGGATACTAGTGGAAAACAACGAGGAAAGGGCTCGTGAATAAAGAGTCGTCAAGGAAGGAGGGGAAGCAAGATAGGAAAAAACAATCCCAACAGGAATATCATCCCCGACAAAAAATAACATTCCCAGCAAGTTTTGACAATGAAACGCAGAGCAGGGAAAGAGGAGGAGAACCATCCCAGCATGAGCATCACAACCAACCACCATGTTTTAAACTAACAAATTTTCTTTGATTTGAAGCAGGTAAAGGAAATGGTATTCCACAAGGAAGATTATAAAACTGGGGCAGAAAATTTTCCTTTCATTTTGAAAATTTTCTAGATGTGAGGTACCCACTTGCGGAAGAAGGAAGATAAGACAAGCCTCAAGGGAAGTAGTCTTTAAACCAGTGTTATCCCAAGAATGACAAATGTTAATGAAGAAAGTTGTATCCCCGCCGGACAGAACAAAAGGATGAAACTTGTGTTCATAGAAAAGCAAAAGGCCAGTGTCATCCCCAGCAGCCTTCAGAAGAGTGAAGCACCAGTTTTGAAGAAATGAAAATCCCCGAGCAGTGTTATCCTCAACAGCGTTATCCCCAGCTGATAATATTTTTATCCCCAACAGGTAAGTAAATAATTTCTAATAGTGTTATCCCCAGCATTTTCGAGGGAAGACAACACGATTTTTAAGGGAAGCAGTTCTGCAAGAAGATAATTCAGGAAAAAGGAAATGGTTTAAGAGGAAAAGTGAGACGCACTTCCTAGTTTAAATCATTAAGATTTCATTCATAGAAGACACACTTCCTAAGTTTATTTTCACTCATAGGAGATGCACTTCCTAAAATAATAGTTCATGCATAGGAGACGCACTTCCTAAATAAAGATTTCACCAATAGGAGACGCACTTCCTAAGTTTATTTTTACCCAATAGGAGACGCACTTCCTAAGTTTATTTTTACCCATATGAGATGCACTTCCTAAATTTATTTTCATGCATAGGAGACGCACTTCTGCAAGAAGGTAATTCAGGAAAAAGGAAATGGTTTTGGAGGAAAAGGGAGACGTACTTCCCAGTTTAAATCATTGAGATTTTACCCATGGGAGACGCACTTCCTAAGTTTATTTTAACCCATAGGAGACGCATTTCCTAAGTTTATTTTCATGCATAGGAGACGCACTTCCTAAATTAAGATTTCAATCATAGGAGACGCACTTCCTAGTTTAAAGTAATGAAAATCCCCGAGCAGTGTTATCCTCGACAGCGTTATCCCCAGCTGATAACATTTTTATCCCCAACCGATAAGTAAATAATTTCCAATAGTGTTATCCCCAACATTTTCGAGGGAAGACAACACGATTTTTAAGGGAAGCAGTTCTGCAAGAAGATAATTCAGGAAAAAGGAAATGGTTTAAGAGGAAAAAGGAGACGCACTTCCTAAATTAAGATTTCACTCATAGGAGACGCACTTCCTAGTTTAAAGTCATTAAAGTTTTACCCATAGGAGACGCACTTCCTAAGTTTATTTTTACCCATAGGAGACGCACTTCCTAAGTTTATTTTCATGCATAAGGAGACGCACTTCCTAGTTTAAAGTCATTAAAGTTTCACCCATAGGAGACGCACTTCCTAAGTTTATTTTTACCCCTAGGAGACGCACTTCCTAAGTTTATTTTTACCCATAGGAGACGCACTTCCCAAGTTATTTTTACGCATAGGAGACGCACTTCCTGAATCAATAGTTCAGTCATAGGAGACGCACTTCCTAAATTTGAGTTCACCCTTACGAGATGCACTTCCTAGTTTAGTTCATTCCAGTTCAACCATAGGAGATACACTTCCTAATCAAGATCTTCCAAGTCATTCTTATAGGAGACACACTTCCTAGTTTTAATCACTGAAGTTTTCACCCTTAGGAGACGCACTTCCTAGTCTTGGTTATTTAAATTCATCTTTAGGAGACGCACTTCCTAAGCCTGGTTCATTCATGTTTTATTTTTAATAGACACATTTGCTAGTCAAAGTTCTTGGTTTTACTCGTCGGAGACGCACATCCTAGTCTAGTCTTTAGTTTACTCTCATCATTGCATCAGTAGAATAAGTGGTTTACAATTTTGCTAACGACTCACAAATCTTCCTAGTGCAAACTGGAAATTTTGTTTGTTTTGGTTGTTTTAGTTGAAGGATACCGCCCGGAGAGCGGAGGGTTACAACACAAATCCCCAGCATTCAACCAAGTTAGAAGCAGTAGAAGCTCGCCTCAAGAATGCGAGCCAACAGTCTGAGATGATCGAAAGAAGTTAGTCACAATAAAAAAAAAAAGTGAATCCAAAGTGCAGTTGTGGAGGAAAGATGCGATCTGCTCAAAGCATGACCGAGGTCACAAGAGTTGCAAGCCTGATCCAGATCCAGAAAGCCGAAGAAGAATGAACTAGCACCTAAAACTAGCAAGTATCAAGGTTCAAATTTAGAGTCCGCATGATGCACCAATCAATACTCAAGATCAAGCTTCAGAAGACTTATAGATAGGAATCTTGTAACTAGTAGCTGATAGGCTTAGTTAGTCTTTCTCATGTTTTGATTTTTGATGTAATAGCAGAACCACGGACCGGAACTTCGATGGAACAGAACCTCGACGGAACGACACCTTGACTGGCTCTCTACCTTACTCACTTCCGAACTACACGTGACCTGATTCCTTCATAGCCAAGGATATGTAGGCATCTCAGATACAAGGGCTCGGTCACGTCATCTTCTTTTTAGTTTAGTCTCTTTGAATAAGGGTCGGGTCAAAACACTTGTCTAGTCGTTCTTTGTCTGAAAACTCTTTGTGTTTTCAGTCAAAGAGGGGCAGCTGTAGACGCGTGATTTTTGACCCTCCCCGATATTTTTTTATATTTTAGCGTAAAATATTTAGTTTAGTCCTAATATAGCTATCTTAGCTAATTTTGACTCTTTTACTTTATTTTTACCTTAAAATAAAAAATAGCAAAAAATATAGTTTTATTAATGTTTTGTAGTCATTTTAAACTTGAAAAATACAAAAATAATACTTTATATTTTTATTTTTAAATAAAAACGAAAATTAATAAAAATATAGTTTAATTAATATTTTGTAGTTACTTTTATTTTGAAAATATAAAAATAATTTTGTTTTAATTGTCGGTCCTATTTAATAGTTATTTTGCTTACATAGGATTAATCAAATAAAACAGTGTTCCTATTCTCGGTTCCGGACATAGAATAATATACGGGTTCAAACTACCCGGTTTAAACGTAATTTTTGGACCTAGCCCGTAACAATTTATACTCAATACCCTAAAATCTGGACACATGGGGAACACAAGAAAATGAGAGACACCATGCACATGGAGGGAAAAGGAGTGGACAGGAGGAAAAACCGGAAAGAAAGAAAGAAAAGTCAAAGAAAGAAAGAAAAATCAATGGGAGGAAAAAGAAGAGAGACATGCGGCACTATTGAATCATTGACCCAAAAGGGGGACAAGGTAGCGGGCCATATTGGCCATATGGGCGCAATTCCTCATCAAAGTCACACTACAAAAAATTGTATTCCATCAGTAGGTGTGAGCTTTAAAACAATTTTGTTGACTTTTCAATGTTAAATTCAAAAGTTGATAAAAACAAATCAATGGGAGAAAATATATAGATATATACACTACATCTTCTCCAAGAAAAAAGGAGATGATACAAAAAAATCCTACTGCAATAACCAACCCGTTCCTCACGCCAAACGACCACCAGCCAGCCTCCTACAACCACCGCCGAGTCCAACGACCATTCCGAACATCATAGTCCCATCTGCCATTTCTGTCCAAACGAGCAGACCGTCGTTAACCTCCAACAGCCCGTCGCGGCATCAACCAGTCGACCAACACTATCACGTTAACCCATTTACACCGAAGCAATAAAGGTCCGTCCGTTTCTTCTTTTACAACTCGTCTACTAATTTCCTCGATGCTTCTTATATCGATATTTTAGTTTTGTTATTTTGATTTATAATGTGTTGTCCTAGATGTTTATCCATGTTAGGAAAATTATTTTGTAATTACTGCTTAAGAACATTATATCTAGATATAATTATTTTGAATGGGCTTACGTCATTACTATTGTTGTTTCATTAACAGTTTTATAGTTTTGCTATCATGTTAGATTTATCTTGGGAGCTACAAAACAATGATATGGGAGACTATGGTCAAATTGATAATTTTAGAGATTTTCTTAGCGTTTAATGGACCAACATTGGGATGGGACTCAATTTGCTAGACGTTAAGTGTACAACTCATTGTCCTTGGTATTGGGAAATTAATTTCAAAGATTAGGAAAATAAACATTATGAACATCCGTAGTTTGCTTTAGTTGAGTATGATCCTTTGAAATTAGAACTGAGGTGTGCCGTGCCAAACAAAAATGACAAGTGCATGGCCCTCGCTTTATTTAATCTTGAATTGATCCTTAGATTCTGAGGCGTGCCATTTAGCAAATTACATGGTCCTCGCAAAGTACAAATGCGAAGTTGCTTTAGGCGCGTATTTAATAATATTACCTTCCTACATATGGGTGCACATTTATGTGACCCAAATCCAAATCTCGATGAAGTCAAAATGTGTCGATAATCACGGGTACATTGATTGTGACGTGGTTTGAAATACATTTTCACGATTTGTAATTCTTTTATTAAAATAATGGATAATAATATTAAAAGCGATTAAAAGTTGAATTTTGCACATGAATTAAAGCATGGTATAAATCAGATTAATAAGCCGAATATGACAGTTGAACGACCGTGCTAGAACCACGGAATTCGGGAATGCCTAACACCTTCTCCCGGGTTAACAGAATTTCTTATCCGGATTTTTGGTTCGTGGACAGTTAAACAGAGTCATTCTTTTTCTCGATTCGGGATTCAACCGGTGACTTGGGACACCATAAATCTCTCAAGTGGCGACGCTGAATCTGTAATAATAAATCGCGTTTCGACTGTCCTTTAATTGGAAAAACTCCATCGCGCCCTCGCGGGTTAGCGGAAAAAGGAGGTGTGACAAAACTAATTACATTTCCTACCCATAGTAATTTTTGTAGAGAATTTTTTCTTTATTCCCTAATTCTTTTTTATTTCAATGCTTCTTTTCTTCTTCTTCTTCTTCTTTTTTTTTACTTTTCTGCTTTTTGTTCTATTTTTTTTCTTTTCTAATTTTATTTAACTTTTTTTATATTCTTTTTCTCTTCATAATCTAATTTTATTTATTGTTTTCACTATTTTTTATCATTCTTTATTTATACAATAAGAAAAAATAATGATATAGTAAATATTTGTTTACTTTTTAATATAACTTGTACAATATACCTTTTATTTTATTTTTCTTTCTCATTTTTTAAATTCAATTAGTAAACTGAAATAATATCAGTTGTCACTTGATTTAATACATTGAATATCACATTGATTACTGATGAGCGTGAATTACATAATCAGATTCTAAGAATCAGCACGTGATTGTCATGCAAACCTTGATCTTCTTCCCTATATAGCAGTAATACAACCAGTTATAGAGCAAGAAAACATAATCTACGGCAATCAAATCTCCACATATACTAGTTAGAATAAAAATAATATAAAATATTAAAAAATAGAACAAAAGTATAAGTAGCGAAAAAGACTTCTAGTAACATGTGATACCAATATGGTATATATGTATACCAACAAAGCATATAATTTCTCTAGAATATTGCTACAATTATTTGCGACTATACTACTCTACCAAAACATTAAAGGATGCAATAAAAGTATGAGAAAATTACATACTCGTATTGCTAATTAAATATTCGCAAAATAACTTGCTCATTTCGTATACTAAGAGGATATATAGTTGTATGGGGTCGTTCCAACAATTGCCTATAACTATAAAAACTATTAATATATATAATTTATGTCCATCATTATACAAAAATTCCAGCATTATTGCAACTCATGTTAATATAAATAATTTCATAATAGAATTCACTTAAGATGCAACTAAAACAACAAAAATAATGTTCAAACTACCATATGATACCAATATGACCTATAATTATACCA